>CP139502.1:319257017-319301754 GCA_021014915.2 Artemisia tridentata subsp. tridentata
TGCCAATGAAATCCCTTATACCCGACTTTTTGGCCAAAACCCGGATTATAGCCTTATATGCACATTTGGCTGCTTATGTTACCCCAACTAATATCCTAATCACAAACTTGAACCACGCGCCACACCCTCCATCTATTTGGGTCAAGCTTCAAATCATCGGGGGTATCGTTGCCTCGACTTAAACACCAATAATCGACACCCATATGGCACTCCTAAACCATCATCGGCACTCCTAAACACCAATAATCGGCACCCTTTGATGAAACTGTTTTTCCATATGGCACTCCTAAACCATCATCGGCACCTAACTATAATTTCTTGGATGACTCACCCGATATAAATCCTCTATTCATTCCATCCGCACCCGTTGTGAAACCTACTGTCCCTCAACCCACAACTGAGCCAGCAACACCAATTCCCACCAGTCCCAATACAGCCCAACATGACGCAGCCCATGACCCATCACCATCCCCATCACCACCTGCCGCCTAACAACATACACCAAATCCATCACCACCCGCGAACCAACATCCACACATTATCCCGGACCCTCCTCACAACCCAAACCCTGTCTCGATTCATCCCATGGTCACACGATTTCGTGTCGGGACTAATCATCCTACTGAGCGTCTCAATATGCATGTGTCTTCGGTGTCACCATTACCAAAAACCTATTGTGAAGCATTTGCTGATCCAAATTGGCAAAATGCTATGCGTGATGAATACACTGCACTTATTAAGAACGGAACTTGGACTCTAGTGCTTAGACCCACGGACACCAACATTATTCGCTCTATGTGGCTTTATCGCCATAAGTACTTGCTGATGGCACTCTTAGTCGCTACAAGGCTCGTCTTGTGGCGAATGGTAGTAATCAGTTAGAGGGGTTTGATGTGGATGAGACCTTTAGTCCGGTGGTTAAACCGGGCACTATTCGGACTGTTATGAGTTTAGCTACTTCTCGACTTTGGCCGATTCATCAGCTTGATGTCAAGAATGCTTTCTTACATGGTGATTTATCTGAGACAGTTTATATGCATCAGCCTCCGGGGTATCGTGTAACCACTGTGAAAATTTCACTTTACAATAAACTAACTTATAGAGGGAAAAAAAAAAAAAAAAAAAAAACCTTATCCTTTTCTATGGGTAAATTTATTTTTATTTTTATTTAACTATTATCGTACGTAGTTTACATCCCCGATAAACATGCCCGCAACACAAACTGATTTAGTATTTAATTATATAAACATACTTGACCTAAAACTTTATGAGATTCCATTTACCACTTTACGTTATTTCATTAACGTGCATTTAAAACTAAACGTTTTCTATCTGATAAGAGTTTTATGAAACCCTAAACTACTGTAACAACATTTATGAATAACAAAACCCTAGAAATACTAAAATACAATTTATCTAAGTACGAGTCACTAAAGCACAGAAACCCTGAAACCACTATAACTTCCGATAAAACCCTAATTTCACAGAACTATTATTATATGTAATAAATTCACAAACCCTAAATTAATATTTTTATAAAAATATATATGTACAAGACTTTTAAACTAAAGTACAAGTACTTAATGCACAAGTATAAGAATATTAATATAAATATCATTATAAACCTCAGTGTACTCATTTTAAAACACATTATCCAATTATTCTCTATATTAACCCTAAAAATTAATTTCTTAACATATTGGATATATGTACAAGTCCTTTAAGGTGAAATACAAGTTCCTAATGCATAACAACTAAATTTTAACAAAACACTATATAAACTTTAATAATAATTATTTTAAAGGAATATTTTGTATATTACTTTTCAAAATACATTTGTTAATTTAAAGAATAATAGTACAACCCATCAAACCCATAGTACAACCTTCTAATGCATAAAAACTTAAAAATCTATTTAATTACCTTAAAACCTTGATAAAAATTATATAAAAATTATGTAAATTAAGGAAATAGTAAAATTATATTTTTCTTATTTTCTAAACTATAGTACAATCCTCCTGCGCCTAGAGTACAACTAGCCAATGCACAAAAATATTTTCCTACACTTAAACACAAATCGATATATGTATTTTTACTTCACAAAACCCTAAAAATCCATTTCTAAAAATCCCTAAATCCTAGAAACCCTAACTAAATCCTAACCCTAAAGTACCATACCCTTAAGCGCAATGTACAATTCCTTTATGCCTTAGTCGAACCAAACACTATCATTTTCCTTTTGATTGGTTCGAATCCCACAAGAAACTCATCAAAGCAATTATTTTCTTAAACCATAAAACAAATATATGTGAGAACCCTAGCCTTCCACATCCCCCCTCCTCTAAAAATTAATACTTGTATGGTTAAAAATCAAACACACCATCACCTCCCACATAGGCCACGTCCAACTCTCCCATTGCCTCACACTTGTTCTCACAATCCTTAAGACACATCTCCATTGTCACTTCCACAAACCCAAACTATCCCCTTCTATAAATAACAATCTTAAACCATCCTAATCATTTCCACAATCATTCGACAAAAACCCAAAACAGCCCCATACCCTCAAATTTCTATCACCACAATTTTTAATCAAATTCAAGACACTAATAGGAAGTCAAGAAAAGAAGGTATATAGCTTTAGTGATCATCTCAAAACCCTAAAGTCCCAAATTGCTCTATTAGACCCATATATTTCTAGGTAAGTTCTCAAGCCCTTTTCCTTTGTTCTATGTACTCTAAATGATCTTAATAATATAAATAAACAAGTCTTAATATAGATAAAACCCAAAAACCAAGTTTTACATTTTTCTTCTTTCTTTTTGTTTTGGCCGAATAAACCCCAAACGCACCCTTAATAATATTTTTGTATTTCATTAGATGTTAAAGTATGTTAAGATATGGTTTAAATAAACTTAAAATACTCCCAATATACTCTAAAACTTAAATTAGAAACCCTAAGATCTAAAACCGAAAATTTCTTTTTCTTTTTCCTTTTAAGTCGAGCAAAACAAACACCCCTTTTGATTTATTTCATGAGTCCAAAATACCTAATATTAACTAGAAACATCTTAAACATGTTAAGAATACTAATTATAATCAAATATCCCTAATATATAAGTTCTAAAATTGAAAACAAAATTTTTTTTCCTCATTTGTTGTTGTCGCGACCCAACAACAGACATGGAGTTTGCAAATTAAGTTTCGACCACTTAACGAAGTCTAAAAATTCTAGATTTTTGTATAAAACGTAGTTCTTTTAGCTATCTAACTATAGGAAAAAGAATGAAGTCATTTCGTTAAATATTGAGTGAGATATAATCTTTCTTTGTCGGGTGTTTTCTGCCTCGGCCAACTGTCCAAACGCACCCGTTAAAAATTATTTGCGAGCTCGTAAGCTTGAATCACGAGCTGACTTTTTTTTAAAATTAAGTTATTAAACTGATAAACAAGTTTACAAAAGAGTCGTAAAAGGTTTTGTCATAATTCATAAGATATATTGCGTTTTTAAGAAATAAGGATATCGTGTGAAATAACATCGAAGACTCAAGGGTATTTCTTGCCAAAACTCTAACTAATTTTATAATAAGGACTTAAAATGCAGTCGACCTAAACCCTAGGGATATAAAGTGTCATTTTTGAAACTATAAGGGTAAAAGTTGCCATTTAATCAAAGTTGAGGGGTAAAAATTGTAATTTTGTAAAAATTGAGGGGTAAAACTTGTCAATATATGAAAGTTCAAGGGTAAAAGTTGACAACATATAGAACTTTAAGGGAAGAAGTGAAAATGTTTAAATAATAATTAATATTATATTTATTATTATTATTATTATTATTATTATTATTATTATTATTATTATTATTATTATTATTATTATTATTATTATTATTATTATTATTATTATTATTATTATTATTATTAAAATCTTTATTAGTATTATTATTAATAAAATCTTTATTAGTATTATTATTAATTAAAATACGTTTTCTACAATAACGAACGAACGAATTACCTACTTAACGAACGAATGGAACGAATAATAAAACTTATATGTTCAGAAACAGTTACTGAAAACTTGACATAACCAACCCAGGTTGCAAGCCGGAGACGTTTATCAACTTTATTTAAACTTTGTTTTCCATCCAGACTTTCAGGTGAGTTTATAGTCTCACTTTTCTTATTTACATGTTTTTCCAAATATGTGGGGAGATACATGCTATCAAACCGAACACAAGTATTTTCCTGATTGTTATTGCACTAGGTTAACTGTCCCTTATTATTGTGATTGTATTTATTGAAAGACCCTCATATCATGCACCATTAGTCACCCGCAGGGTGAGCGCGAATATAGTGAATAGATCTATTGGCCTGACGACCCATTTGTTCTAATCGGATGGATATCTTTGTGGTAGCCGGTTAGACAGATGCATTATATTTGATTTCTTAAACTCGGGGGCAAGACTACTTTCATTTAATTATGTTTTTAGAACCTGGAAACTGTCAGCGCATTGCGTGTCATGAGGTTTAGTGCAATATTCCGAACTATGATTGAACTGATTTCTTTACTATTTGCCTTGTGTTCAAACTATTTATTACTTTAAACACTATAGATTCACTCAACCTTTGTGTTGACTTTTTAATCATGTTTATCTCAGGTAACTAGGAGTATGGCTATCGGCACGGAGTGGCTGTGGACTTTCATTTTATAATAAGAGTGTCCACTATGTTATCATTCAATGAATAATGTATCTTTATAACATATTTTCCGAACCTCCCTCTGGGACCTATATTATGTACTCTGATTTAAATAAATGAATGATAACAATTTTATTTAAAACGTCTCTTTTTGAGTCGTTTTCTATTCTCATGACTGTGAACCATGAAGTAACACCCCAAACTTATATTCCGCTGCGTATTCCAAAAACGGGGGTGTTACATATCGGGACTCTGTACATCCTGATTATGTATGTTTGTTACAGCGTTCTCTGTATGGGCTCAAGCAGGCCCCTAGAGCTTGGTTTCTGCGATTTGCATCTTATATCACTCGGGTTGGGTTTTCTCATAGTCGCTGTGACTCATCATTATTTATATACAGACATGGGATGGATACTGTTTACTTGTTATTATATGTTGATGATATTGTTCTCACGGCTTCTTCTGAGGTTTTGTTACAGCGGATTATTTGAACCTTACATCAGGAGTTTGCTATGACCGATTTGAGTCCTCTTAATTATTTTTTGGGTATCTTTGTTACACGTGATTCTTCAGGGTTGTTTTTATCTCAAAAGAGATATGCTATTGAAGGAGAGAGCACATATGGTTAATTGTAATCCCAGTCGGACTCCTGTTGACACTGAGTCTAAACTGGGGGATGATGGTGATCCGGTATCTGATCCTACTTTATATCGAAGTCTTGCAGGTTCTCTTCAGTATCTCACCTTTACTCGCCCAGACACATCTTATGCGGTTTAGCATGTTTGCCTTCATATGCATGACCCTAGAGAGCCTCATTTCTCGGCTCTTAAACGGATTCTCCGGTATGTTCGGGGTACCTTAGACCATCGTTACAGTTGTTTGCATCTTCCACTACTTCATTGGTTGCTTATTCAGATGCGGATTTGGCTGGCTGCCCTACTACTAGGCGATCGACTTCACGCTACTGTGTCTTTCTTGGCAACAACCTACTATTTGGTCCTCTAAGCGTCAACTAACTCTATCTCGTTCTAGTGTAGAAGCAGAGTACTGTGGGGTTGCTAATGCTATTGCTGAGACTTGTTGGTTAAGGAATCTACTCTGTGAGCTACACACACCTTTATCTTCCGCTAGGCTTGTCTACTGCGATAATGTTAGTGTTGTCTACTTATCCTGTAATCCAGTTCAACATCAGCGGACGAAGCACATTGGGATCGATATTCACTTTGTTCGAGACTTAGTTGCTACTGGTCAAGTTCGGGTTCTCCATGTTCCTTAACGTTATCAGTATGCAGACATTTTTACGAAAGGATTGCCATCCGCTTTGTTTGAGGAATTTCGCTCCAGTCTGAGCGTTCGGTGTCCTCCCGCTCCGACTGCGGGGGAGTGTTAGCCTGTATTATATGTAACGGGCTCAAGTCCATGTCTAGAAGATTATGTCTTTGTATATTTACATGTACGATGTAATGCAATCAATCAAGAAACACAGATTATAATCAATCATTATCATTATACGCTTCCCATTATACACTTCACAGATTCAACAACATTCATTATAATATGAATTCACTCTTATCTCCCATTTGTCTCATCATTTCTAAGTGTGAAGTCTTTCGGACACTAATTTGGTTATACCTTATCCCACGAAACTTAAGTTTCAATTTTTTTACACCCAAAATATCTCATAATTGATAAAACGTTTTCCACGTTCATGATACACGTACTCTAGAAAAAAAAAAAAAAAAAAAAAAAAAAAAAAAAAAAAAAAAAAAAAAAAAAAAAAAAAAAACATGCATATGATGCAAAAACATGACGGACCCCAAACCACTAGAGTAGAGACATGTTTGTATATGAAACAAACAAATATAAAACAAAAACCAAAAAAAGCAAAAGTGAGTAGTCTACTTTAAGTATTTTCTTATTGTCACGACAAATAAAGATGTTTTAACGGACACACATGACGGATTTGTTTTGGTCTTAATGGATTTGAGTGTCTAACGTAAGATACCAAATTATAACTTGATACAAACTATAAAGTGGGTTGTTTAAATTTGAGCATCGTTACATCTCTTCATAAAAGAAAATTTTGGCCGGTTTGAAAATTGTTTACGTTAACGATGTATGCATCAATGATGATACGTTCGCTCTCGTTTGAGACATTCATTTGGTGAATATTGGGTGGATTGGGTTGCAAAGATAAGACTGAAGGATTTCACCAAGTTATCCAACTTGAAACTCAACACGAGCTCATTTTAGTGAATTTCATTGACCACATGTTCAAGTTTGAACTCTACTAAAGTAAATAAAATGAGGTTAAATTTAAAAGAAGTCTAGCTAAGTTATTATCAAAATAAAAGAGCCCATATGTATAATGTAAAGGCGTGCATATACACAGGGGGGGGGGGTCGGGCTCGCTCCCGAACCCCCGAAATTTTTTTTGCGTAAAAAAATTTCGGTATATTCGATTTCGACCCCCCGAAATAACGTTAGGAAAAAAAAATTTAGATCCCATATGTATAATGTAAAGGCGTGCATATACACAGTGGCGAAGCTAGAACATTTTCAATGGGGGGTCGGAATCTAAATTTTTTTTTCCTAACGCTATTTCGGGGGGTCGAAATCGAATATACCGAAATTTTTCTACACGAAAACTATATACCCCTTACATCGCAAAAAATTTTTTGGTATTCCATGATCACTTTATCTTTGTTTGATATACCGAAATTTTTCTACACGAAAACGCTTTATATTTGTTTGATATTACTAAAACTATTACTACTTTTTTGATATTCCATGATCACTTTATCTTCACATACAACAAAATACACACTCTTGCATCATTTCCTGCCCCTTTATTTCCTAGTTCGATGCTTTTGATTTCGTATGCATCGCAACTGAAATTTATTTTGAAATGATTTTTATAAGCTTTAAATTTAAGAATCGAAATTTCTAAAAATTTATATATGGTGATCTCAAATGAAATAAGATTAAATAAGTTTAGTTAACTCAAATCGGAACACTACACACATCCTCCATTATAGTATTCGCATCCGGTGACCATTTTTTCAAAATTAATGGCACGTTGTGAATTAACCACGGGCTATTTTCTACCATCGTATCCATCCCATCATTAGAAATTCAGTTCTAATGATGGGATGGACACGATGCTAGAAAATGGCCCGTGGTTAGTTCGCAACGTGCCATTAATTTAAAAAAAATGGTCACCGGATGCGAATATTATGAAGGAGGATGTGTGTAGTGTTCCGGTTTGGGTTAAGCTTTGTTGATCCCAAATACACGATCTTACTGATCTTGTTAGAAACTTTAAAGAATGTCAAAGAGTATGCGGAATCTACTCTTGAACACTTAGAACAATATCAATGTAACAGTAAACGATGAAACAGTAAACTATATTGAACACAGTATCACCAAAACGCTTCAATATTATTAGCTCAATAATATGAGTACTCTATGTAGTACTAGGGTTTGCAACCTTGAAGCTATATAAAAAACATACAGTAGAAACTCTATAAAATAATACACTTGGGACCACCAAAATTTATTAATTAAAAGAGTTATTAATTAATCGATAAATTAATAATTATTAATTTATATATTAATTAATATTTTATTAATTTATAGTAGAATACTTAGTTTACAAACACCTTTCAAGCTTCCACTTAATTATTGTATACAATGCATGTATATCAAATGAACGGCCTAATTTGAAAGAAACCTTCAATCTCCCACCTTATTATGCTTCTTGTGTTCAATGCATCACTTTATGGACATTAAAAATATTTTCTATATAAATACAAGATCAAAATAGGTTAACACAAACAAATCATACACACAACATGGCTTCCCATCTTAAAGGTGTGAAAAAAACAACAATGACAGACGAGATTCGAAGAGCATTATGCAAGCACAACAAGGATAATCCAAGTCTCACTCAAAAGCAATTGCAAGAATGGGTTCATAGTAACTATGGTTTGCAGGTGAGTCAAGCGACAATATCGAATACAGTTAAGCGGTCTTTAGAGTATCTCTCACTTGCTCCCGAAAGAGGCGATGTTAAGCGACACAAACCGGCAAAATTTCCTGACCTAGAAAAATCTCTCTATGAATGGATTCTTCAATATCAAGAACATGTGAATATGACAGGTGAACTAATCATCGAGAAGGCGAAAAAGTTCATGAAAGATATGTATCCAGTGGATACTCCAGACTTTACTTTTTCTATTGGTTGGCTTGGAAAGTTCAAAGCAAGATATGGAATTAAAAATTTCCAGCGTTTCGGAGAGAGTGGATCTGTTGAAATGGAGGGCAAGGAGGACAAATTAAAATCCATAAAAGACTAACTGTTGCTATTTGCTGTAATGAGGACGGTTCGGAAAAACTTCCTTTATGGATTATTGGGAAATATGCTAAACCAAGGTGCTTCAAGAATGTAAACTTGAACAGTCTGAACTGTGAGTACCGTGCTAACAAACGAGCTTGGATGACTGGTGTGTTATTTGAAGAATATGTTCGCCAACTTGATAAAAAAATGGTTGGAAGAAAAATTCTCTTGATTGTGGATAATTGCCCTGCTCATCCAAAAATTATTGAAGGATTACGAAATGTTGAATTATTTTTTTTGCCACCAAACACAACTTCAAAAATTCAACCTTGTGACGCGGGGATCATACGAGCTTTTAAGATGCATTATCGTCGTCGATTTTATAGAAGTCTTTTGGAGGGTTATGAATTAGGGGTTCCAAATCCAGCAAAAATAAATGTATTAGATGCAATGAATCTTGCAATTTCAGCATGGACTATGGATGTTCGTGCAAATACAATTGCGAACTGCTTTCGTCATTGTAAACTTCGATCAACAGATAACATGACTTTTGAGAACTCAGATGAAGGTGGTGAAAGCACTCAAGAACTCCAGAATTTGATCAAAGAGTTGGGTTATCGCAATGCAATGGATGTCGAAGATGTTCTGACTCACCCAGAAGAAAATGTAGTTGCACAGTTGTTGACTGATGAAGAAATTATTGAAAGCGTTATTGGAATTAATAAAGATGATATCGATGAAGAAGATGATGAAAGTTCTACAATGGAGCCCCCTTCGCGAAACGAAGCTATTAAAGCGGCAATCACATTGAACAATTTCTTGTTGAGCTATGAGAAAACAACACCAGAAGTTCTTACCATGCTAAGGAAAATTAGAGACAAGATTCAAGGGGAAATTGATTTCAACAAAAAAAAAAAGACAATTGAGTCATTTTTCAAGAAACCTTCATAAATCATTCATGTAATATGCTATATATAAGGAATTGTTAATTTATATTTTATATGGGGTCTAAAAAAATTATCAAAAATGTATTATCTTATAATTTTAGCGAATTATTAATTTAGCACCCTATCCCCGAGTCGGGACCGGCAAAAAATATTATCTTAGAGAGTTTATTAAATAATCGAGTATTAATTTATCGAGTTTCTACTGTACGTCTGTCTAACATCTAAACCTAGGACCTCCTTTTATAGACTAAGGAGTCATTTAAAAAATAACTACAAATCTTCTAGAATATACAGATAAGTCTAAACATATAGAATATACACAGAATATCTTCTAAACTTATCACATTACAAATCTTTATCCCATAGCAGTATCAATCTTCATCAGCAATCTTCAACAGTACAAAGTTAGTCTGGCAGTACTAACTTTTACTCTAGCAGTACAAACATGATTAGTACTATTGGTTGTAATCTTCAGCGGTTTCATCTTTGGCTTGACAGTACTAACTTAGCTTGGCAGTACTAAGTGTGTAGACTTGTAATTCCCAACAATCCTCCCCTAAACTTGTGATTTACCTCCAAATCATCAAGTTTCTTGAATTACATCCTTGACCTTGAGAGGATTCTTCCAAACACTTCATCTTCTCTTCAGCCTGTATGAAGATCTTTCTTAGCAATTCCCTTGCCATCTCAGTCTCTTCTTGCACTGTTAATTTAACATCACTGTTAAAGCACCTTTTGACAATGGGTAATTCTTCTCCACTTGCATATATATATCAACTCCAGCTTTTTTAGACGCATGGTGAACTCCACATGTATCATACAATCTCTATTTCAATCCTAGATTGTTTGCTTGAAACTTCCATAATGTATCACATTCATCTGGATCAAATAACCTCTTCAATTCCACCCACAACATTCTTTCTTTGTTGTCTGTTGGTTCTGCTGAGCTGAATTTTTCTTTGACCAAACTCCATAGCTTCACCAGATCTTCTCTGTCAAATGCCTTGAGCATATCATCAAAGTGTTGATATATCTCAGTATGATCTCCAACCCTGATGATCTTTCAACTCTTTATCATCCCATTTTCTTGAACTTCCCAATCAATAATAGGATATTTAGCCTGTAGGGCTTCCACATTCATTCCTTCTTCAGGAATAACAATCATCATTTGTTGAAGCTGTTCTTCAGTCAATTCTTCTTCTTCTTCTTGTTCTTCAGCTGAGGGTAGATCTTCACTGATTTTCTGCTTCTTAGAAGATTCTGATTCCAAAGAAATTCCAGCTCTTTTTCTTCTATGTTCTTCTTCTTCTGTATCCATAGGGATAAAAGCTTGAACTTTCTTGTAGGCCTTGCTATATAGATCCGTAATCTCTTCATATGGTCTGCCTTTTAGTTGACTAATAGTCCAATGATCTTGATTTTTCAGATATTCCTTCATATACTTCATCATCTCTGCTTGAGTTGGAGGTTTGTTCTTTCTAGCAGCAGCTTTCTTTGCACTCTGACTCTTTCTAATAACTTCAAGCAGATCATTCAGGGCATTTTCTCTTTCTTCTGCATTGATGGTTTCCCCATCTTCTTCATAAATCTTCTGAGCTAACAGCTCATCTGCTTCTTCTTGTGCTAACCTTTCTGCTTCTTCACTTGCAAGCTTTTGTTCCACCAGAAATCTTGCAATTCTTTCTTCTTCTGCTAATTTAGTCTGTTCTTCATCATAAACCCTTTGAGCAATTTCTGCATCAAAACTTATCTAAGCTTGAACTCTCTCTTTGACCTTCTTTGGTTACTCAGACTCTATCATGATGCTCTTTCCTTTATCTGCAGCGCTGGTAGTACTAACTGATGCATCAGCAGTACTAATAGATACACCAGCAGTACTAACATCTTCTTGAGCTGTAGGAGCAGTATCAACACCTGTTTCACCCATACCAGTATCAAGCCTCCCCTGAATGTCTGCATCTTCTTCAACTAGTGTGATGTTTGCATCTTCATCAATATCTGCAATTTTCCTCCCCTGTTTGGAAGGATCCTCCAAATCATCATCAGAATCTTCATCTTCAGTATCAGACACCACAATATTAGCCTTTCTCTTAGTTTTAAGGGACTTGACCTTTTGCTGTAACTTTTTCACCTTCTGGATGAGCTTGGTATATGCAGCACCATATAACTGCTTTGTCTCCTTCAGTTCATTCTCCAAGCCAGTGACCCTTGCTGTCAGTTGTGTACAAATGTCCATCAATTCTTTAAGTTTCAGACTGCCCTCATCACTTCCAAGTGTGTTAACTCTTGGGAAAGGTGAATCATGGGGCATGTCCCCTATAGTATCCTGTTGGCTGGGGTATCCATCACCTAAACCATGTTCATGTGAACTTGATGTTAGTTTATGGACACATTTATTTTGTGTATGACCGGATTCGAGCACGAGCCTATGGGATTGCACGCGTTGCGTTTGAGATTTAATTATATTAAGTCACGAAATATTTATATGGTCGAACAAGGAAAAAGGAGGGGGTTGAGTGTCGAGTTTTGGAACTTAAGGAGGTACTAGCAATAACTTGTTGGACAAGATTAAATGCTATATAAACACACCCTTTTGGTCTCATTCGGATGGACGAGCAAAAAAAGACGATCAACACACAACTCTTTACGTTAGATATTAAATGTGTCGTATATATTACAATTTAGATATCTATTAGAATTTGTTGGTCCATGAAATTCTAGTAAAACAAGAACAGATTCATTGATAGTGAATAAATTGTTACAAGATTACTCAAAACCTATTAGATTACATGATAACATCTTCAACTTCTTAAAGGGGATACTTTCGGTATGGTATCCCCTTTGGGTGACAAATAGACTTTCATTGATCCAAGCTATGCTTGATGATTCAATGAGAGGATGTTCCTATCAACTAATACACTGTGTGTATTCTTTTTTAGAAACTTAACGATATATATATATATATATATATATATATATATATATATATATATATATATATATATATATATATATATATATATATATATATATATATCGTAACTTAAAAAGGTTAAATGGTTTTTGGGCTAAACTTGGACTATTGGGCCCATTATGGACTTTTCGGCCCAATATATATTTCGGGAAACAAAAATGAGTTTTGGAACATTTTTCGAGTCACTATAATTATTTTTGTGTAATAGAACGTTATATATCGATTAAAACTATTTTAAACTCGTTTGAACACTTCGAGCCCAATAAGGCTAATAAATGGATTTTCGGCCCAATTTCATGAATGTTGACTTTTTGTTGACTTTTGAAGGTATTTTGACCAAACGTTGATTTTTGTATCGAAACTTATAACTAAGAAGTAAACGTAACGGAATACATAGTTATAACGATAACTATATGCTTTTGGACTAGTTTTGCAAAAATAGTTAACGTTAAGGTTTATTTGAGTAAATTGCAACACTTGTGAAAAATGGAAAAGCTTGAATAAACGAACGGGTCATACCCGATTTTTATAAAATTTCGACATTTAGAAATATTTTCGGATGAAAACCGACTAAAAGACGAAACGAATTATTTTTAATATTAAAATTATTAATTCTTCTAAATTAATATTTTTAAACTTTATGAGACTGAATAAATATATGTTATATATTTATACAATTCACTTATTTAATTTCTCAAAATTAAATACTTATTATAATTTCTTTTTATAATTACAATTATATTATAAATAATTATAATAATTTATCCATATTTATTTAATTAATTATAAGCCCTAATTAATTAAATACTTAATTATTAAGTATATATATATGATAATATATATATACTTATATGATAAATATATATATATATATATATATATATATATATATATATATATATATATATATATATATATATATATATATATATAATATATATATATTACTTACGTATTTTGCGACGACGAGTACTAAGCACGGATGTTTCCGTCGCACGTATTTTCACCATACACTTTCACCATGAGCCAGCACCAAAGAGTCTTGTACGATAAACCACTTTTGAAATGTACTTTACCACACAACAAGCAAGAAATACACGAGCAATTGACACACGTAAACCTTTCAAATGAGTTAAAATGTTTAAAAAACGAATATTGCGCTAAGACTTACCATACTGATCTAGGTCACGTGTCGGAGCGGTTGCGCTGTGTTGTTTGTTGACTAGCAGATTGCTATTGTTAAGGTGAGTTTATAGCCTCATATTTATAAGTATTGTTTTTATAAACCTTAGAGTGAGAAACATGCAAAACTATTTTCATGCACCAAATTGAAATTTGTTTTTACACACTAGTATGCGGATAACCTAAGTATGTTTGAATCTCATTGCGCTCACTATCATCAGCCGTCAATTCCTGCTGGGAAGCGCGTATGATATAAATAGATCTATTGGGGGTGACTCCCCCGTTCGGTTGGCCCAACAGGTCAATGCGAACGTATACCATGTCGGATTTTTGCCGAGTGTCTGGGGATTAACACTCGCGGGCACCCTTGTTTGCTATGCCATTTGGCATATTGTTTGTCTAGTTTCGGTTAGATGAGCTTAGTGTTAGCTTGCGGTTAGTGTGTGCCTGCTGAATTATTTGCTATGGTCAATATGTGCTTATTTACTTTAAACCTATGAACTCACCAGCGTTAGCTGACTTTTAGCATATTTTCTCAGGTGTTTGAGAATGTATTTGTTGAAGGCAGGGCATGGCATCGGTCATAATTACCAGAAGTGTTTTTACACATGCATTAAACTCTGATTTGGGACAGTCATGTTAAATGGGCCTTGTTTTATTTAAATTGAACTTGATGTATGACATTTAACTTTGGAAATGTAAACTATTTTTAAAACGGATTTTTAAATCCGTTCTCTATATCTTTGTGTTGTGATTACCAACTTAATAGCACCCAAACATGTATGCTTCCGCAAATCTAGATTTTGGGGGTGTTACACATGTACCCGTCTGTCTCGGTTGGTGATGGGCATTCTATTCCTGTCACCAACACGGGTCATATTATTTTGCCAACTCCCTTTCGACCTCTTCACCTAAATAATGTTCTCATTATCCCGCATATTGTCAAAAATTTAATATCTGTTCGTCAATTTTTTCGTGAAAATTCATGCACTGTAGAATTTGATCCTTTTGGATTTTCTGTTAAAGATTTCATGACACGTCGGGTGCTTCTTCGATGTGATAGCACGGGGGACCTGTATCCAGTCACAGCTCCGTCTCCTATTCCTCAAGCTCTCCTTGTCAGTCAACATACGTGGTATAAGCATCTTGGACATCAAGGAAGCAAAGTTTTACATCGTCTAGTTTCAAATAATTTCATTTCATGTAATAACGTGTAGGTCCTATTTAACTTGAACACACACACACATATAACAAAGTTAACCACGTACTACTACTTATATAATAAGCTACGATAAGAGATAAGCTAATAAGCAATAAGAGAAGAAGAGAATAAGATAAGTAGAGAAGAGAAGTGGAAGGAATTCATTTCATACGATTGAGAGACAAAGCTTACGCTACATACATGAAAACCAACAATAAGAATGAGCACCTAAGCCTTCTATTTATAGGCAACACATTAGGGCAACCATGTGCTTAGGTGCTTCTAGAAGTAATTACATAAAGATGGGCGGTCCATGGGCTTCTAATGGACCGCACCATTAAACTAAACATAAAGCCCTATACGCAACATTCTTCGCAAATGACAAAGACTTGAATGAATTACGAAACGTGTTCCTAACAATCTCCCCCTAAGTCTTGGTCATAAATGTTGCGCACGATGTCATCTTTGCTTCTTTGGCTTCTGACGTCTTGATAATCTTTGTTTCTTTGTTCTTGTTCTAAGATGATATGATGTTGTCTCGATCTGCCAATCTCCAATGTCTTCTCGTCTTCTCCATCATGCTCATATGTCTTTGACTTGTTTTCTGCAACATGTTCTCACTTTTCAATCTTTAACTTGAGAAAGGTTGAGGTGCTTGAACTTTTGACTTTACTGTATCATATGTTGAACTTTTGTTGTTACTGAGTCTTTGAGAGAACATTTCTTCAAGATATGAGCATGATGGAGTCTTGATGGACGAACTCCAGATCCTCAGCAGCAGCAGCAGCAGCATCAGCACGAACCAACCGGTACTTACAGGCTCAGACTTGAGATCGTCAACATCATAGTGTGAAGACTTTCTCAAGTCCTGACCCAGGCCGTTCTGAACCGGATTCCCCCGAAAGGGATAACACGGACACACCGAAGTGCACCCACGATTCAGTGAGTCGCTGGAGATCACCCCACGACTGTAGACCATTTGGAGCAAACACTAAGCGTAACCCACAAGAAGTTACCGAAGTGACCTGCTGTCAGAGTTGTTTGATGTTACCCTGGCAGGATTTCCATTCAATCATTAATAATCACAAATATGACTTCTCTCATGAATGTTTGATGCGCGTGATGTGTCGTTGCGGTTTAGCAGTTTTAATGCCTACTCAAGTTTTAAATTTATATTTAGCCGACTTATCAATAACACACACACTTAACGAGCAGTGTACCCGGTCAGTATGAAGATAATGGTAAGTAGAGTGTCGATCACTAAGAGTGGAACGTATTATCTCGTTATTCTAATCAGTATTTTAATATCCTAACGCAAGGGGGTTTCAGCCTGAGAGACTGGCACGATTTGTTGCAATTAAATAATAAAATAAACCAATAGGCACGAATCAGCAAGTAGCACACACGTACACAGATAAATACTTGAGACAATAAGAGGGCTGTCCTTATGATTAAGTAGATTGTCACTTGTTTTATTGATAGCTTTATATGAAGTGTATGTAGTTAACCCTTTCTCGTTGGTCCTAATCTTATCGGCGAGTAAACCCTTAATGATTACTTATGTCTAAAAGTTATTCCTAAGTGATCAATTTAGTAATAACCGTGGGAGCCACATTATGTCCCGCAGTCAAATGCCCGCAAGCCACTAATAAACACAGAGGTTATCAATGCACTAATAAGTAGTAACCAAAGACATCAACATATAAACTTTAATTGATGGGAAAGCAAGTATTAAAGGGAGTGCAATCTTTCGTTGTCACATTACACAAGCCACCAATCCTGATAATTAAAGTTTGCTAACACAATAAAACAAAACTACTTAATGAATTAAACACATGCAGCACCTTCTTACAGCTCTTGTATCTTTGATTTGGGTGTGTCTTGTGCTGCCTCCTTGACTGAATTCGTCCTTTAGTTCTTCTGTTCGGACTTAGGTTATATTATAATGCGTACGAAATTCGTCTGGTCTTGGGGTATTTATAGTTTCTGTCTGAGGGAAGATGCGGCGCATCTAGTAAGTAGATGCGGCGCATGTACTTAACTTCGCGTGGGGTCCAAGATTATAATATTCAGAAATATTCGTACACCGCCAGAAGATGCGGCGTAACTCCATGATTAGATGCGGCGCATGTCCTCTTGTATCTTGGATCGTATCTGGTGATATCTTGATAGAGATGCGGCGCATGTCATGAGTGAGATGCGGCGCATCTGGAGCAGATTAGTCTTGATCTTCTTCATTTCAGTAGACTCTTAACTTTATGCATGTTATGCTCCATAATCAGTCCAAAATCGCTAAGTTTCACCAAATGCTTGTTTTTACCTGAGAATTACAAAAGTAAATGATTAAGTATCAATCCTCATACATAATATAGTAAAACAAGTCAAATTAATAGGATAAATGATAGTAATAAAATGTACTTATTTGAGTTCATCAAATATCCCCCCACTTGAACTTTACTTGTCCCCAAGTAAACCTTAGAATTTCTCTTATGAAAATGTATCCTAAAAGATGTTAGGATTCATTTTTATGTTTAAGCATGTATTCGTTTATTTCACAATCACACAACTAAACACTTAACGAATTAGAAGTAAAATAAGATAATTTTGATAAAAGCAAATCTAATCGTTTAACTTTCCAGTCGCGACGAATATTCTATCATAAGCTTGGCAAGTATACACATCTCCTCCACTAAAGCTAAGGAGTAACAAGTCTAAAGCGGTAAAAAGGGTTTTTAGGCTTAAGGGTTAATTATTCTCTTTCACTATCGATCTCAAATTCCAGAAAAGGCGACAAAATCACAAACACATGATCGAATCCACGAACACGATACTTGCAATTGCTCAAATCCTTAACTCGAATAGGCTAAAGATAGGTCCAAACTTCACCAATAATAATATATCAAAAAGGGCGACAAAATCATAAATACATAGCCGAATCCACGACTACGATACTTAAGATTGCTCAAATCCCTAATCTCAATAAATCAAAGGTTTGGTTGGATAAAGAATAATAAAGGGCATGGATAACATTTGGGATATAAATTGGTGCAAAAATAAAAATAAACAAAACAAATAAATTAAAATCCTAAGTGTGGTTAATCACTATCCCAACCATCCCATGAATAAGACTCATATCACAGAATAACTCACGCTTTAACACTTGAAACACACGCTTTAGGTAGACACGAATTATACTCAACAAGATCTTAATCAAAGAATAAACCTTAATTGGCGTTCCCATAACTGCCAATTCCCATTCAATCCATAGATATAGTACAACAAATAGTGGCCATATGAACCACTTACATAACTTTACATCGTTGGCTTAAAATAAACATCCAACTTTTCTTTCTTTCTTTTTCTTTTCTCATTTTTTTGATTTTTTTTTTTTTTTTTTTTTTTTTTTTTTTTAAACATAAACATAGATGTGTAAAATTTCACCACATCACTATAATGATAATTCTGGATAAATGTTCCATACTTTTCATAACTTCAGAAATAATGGTAATAGTGAAAGTAGTAAACACACGAAAAATAAACTCCAAAATATACAATATTTACTTTCACTCCAATTGCATTGTGCAATTTCCCGACCTAACCATAGATAATGAATTACGCACGCGAACACAGGTAATGTAAGGAAACACACTCTGCCTATAGCAATCAACCAACCACGGATTCTAATCTACAGGGTAGGCTAAGGTGTAAGGGTGTAACGAAACATTTTAAACATAGGTGTAAGAAACGAAAGGAATGGCTCTGAGGGTTTTTCTAGGGGTATCTTACTCTAAAAATGAGAGTAACAAAAGGTTTATACGGGGGTTAACTAACCAGTGTAGTTAGTTAATAACACATAACAAATAATAGGCTATTTGGGTGTAATCCTAGAATTTTACCAATTTAGACAAGTCATTCCAATTATATAAATAATACTCATTATAGTGGTCTCGAATAGTATACAAGCCAAGTTCTAAAGTTTACAAGTCACCGGCACACTCATAGATTTGTGAATTTTGAAAAATCACAATTTTTGAAAATAACGTCATGTGTGCAGCTATGCAACTTAGATCTTAAACAAAAACATGCTAAAAAAAAAAAAAAAAAAAATTAAGTTTGATATATTAAGCACATTTTAAGCATAATTTTTGAAAAAGTTTAGGACAAGTAATTGTTAAGTGTTCTAATTCTCCAATGACAAGTAACTGTTAAGTGTTCTAATTCTCCAATCCCCCCACTTAAGTTAAACAACGTCCTCGTTGTTTGTATAAAAGGTTAAAAACTGGAAAATAAAAGAATTAGAACAGAAAAACTCCCCTGAGATTTGCTCGGTATGATCCTCCATTAGTATAAGAGCAAAAATCAACTTCTTGTGGATTAGAACGTTAAAGCTTCATACTTGATGTATCCACAGGAAATCCAGGAAACTATAATACCACCAACACTTTAAAACACACCTAAGATAAGAAAGGTTCAAGCTTGCATAATACATTAGTAGTTAGATAAAAATAAAACTTAAAAATTAAAACTGAAAATCATCAGGTCAGTCGATGCGCCGTATCTTATGGAATAAGATACGCCGTATCGAGCCTGGAATAAATACGGATCAGAATAAAGATGCGCCACATCCTTAACCAGGGATGCGCCGCACTAAAATAAACTGATAAAGAGTTTTAAAGTCGAAAATAAAAATGCAGAAAAATAAAATAAGATATGACCATTGCAGGAGATGCGTCGCATCTCAGAATTGAGATGCGCCGTATCCTCATGCGGGCCTAACTGACACGACACAGAAAACAGAATAAAAGATAATTCCGGGTTGTCTCCCGGTAAGCACTTGTCTTTATTCCAGAGTCTTCAAGTTAGACTCACGTTCAGCTCAGCAATAAGTCCTTGTCATGGTCCATCCTTCGTCCTTCATCCGAAAGATTTTTCCGTATATCTCTGCGACGTTTTCTTCCGTTCGACTTAATCTAGTATAACTCTTTGTCTTCACCGCAGTATATTCTTCATCAGGACCCAAAGAGTATTTGATGATTTTAAATTTTTCAGAAATAATCATGGGCGGCTCATTGTAAGGAATCCCAAGTAGTTGACACTTTCTTTTGGTGAACTCTTCCTCGTCTTTATCAACAAACTTAAAATAAGGATCCTTAATCAAATAATCATCTAGTTCTTCAATCAACGACTCATTATTATTATCATCTTGAATCGCCTCCCATTCTCTTTCCAAATCATATTGTAACCGTCGACTAAGCTTAGTGAAATCATCAAACTGTTTATGCACCCATTCCCAGAAAGTAGTATCCGATGTTCCCTTAAGTCCTTTCAAGCGTTTAATTCTGCCCTTTTCTTGTAAAGCCTCCGCCTTTTGTGGGCAGTCTTCAACATTATCGTACCACTCATAATCTTCAAAGGTTACATCGTTTCCAACCCGTCTCATCCCAATTATACTTCCCCCATTACAGGTTCCGTCACTTTTATAATCACAGGTCGGCCAAACACTACTCCCGTCCTTGAAAATGAAGGGTGTACAGGTGTGATTAATGTGCGCAAATCCCCATGGTTTATCCCAAACCCATGGTACTTGATCATTCCATTCATAGTACCAGGTGTTTTTGAAATCGTCATAAGTCTTAAATCCTGGTAGTTCTCCAGTAAGCACATCATCGTCGACTTGAAGAAGGTAGTTAAATTCCTTGAACTGCTTGCACAAGGGTGTCTCATAATCGAACACATCAATGTCTATTTTGAATAACTCTTCAATGCCTTCATTGATTGTTGAATCATGAAGTGACGACCTATAATCGCTTTCTACTTCTTCATCTTCTCCTCTCATCCAATATACCCATAATGCATCCTTAGTAGCACGATCCATGCACTTATGGTTATTAAACTTACTAGCCAACCATTCTGAAAAATCAACATCGTGAGGATCGTGGTTAACGTCAAAGCAAACCTTTCCAATCATATTCTTTTTTATCTCCATGAACTCGTTAAATTGCTTCTTAAAACTCCGAGTCAACCATGAAGTCATAATCTCCTTGACTTCATTTGCAGGGGCAAATTCCGGACTACCATATTTGAGTTCTAGCCAATCATTGAGGGAGAGGTCTATCAATCTTACCAATTTCCCATGAAATAGTAACTCCGCCAAAGCATAATTCATGTCATTATCCTGATAGTTCTCATTCAATCCCCAGTACTGTTCGGAATAAGGCATGTAAGAGTTTTGGGTATTGCCTCCACCATAGCTTTCGTTGCTTGAATCCATGTATGCAAGATAGAATTTCCCATCATCTTCTTCGATAGTAGTCCAGTTCAATCCTTCGGCTTCAATGATAGGCCATAAGAGCGACAATTCTTCTCCAGTGTACCTCACAAATACATCATAAGAGAATACCTCTTTGTCAATGTTGCATAAACACATGAATTCCTTAAAAGCAGCTTCAAGAGGAGTCTCCCAAGAGAATAAATCTGCATCGATCATGAGTACATTGAATGAATCTGAAAACAAGCATTCCTTAGCAAGATATCCGTTAACTGACATGTCTTCCATAGCAAAATCTGTCATCCAAGGTAAAATCATCAGTAGGATTTGTTCGCTAGAAGAGAAATTAATGAATATAGAAACGGATATAAGAATAAAAATAGCTGATATCTGCAGACGATGCGCCGTATCCAAAGAGTTGGATACGCCGTATCTTAATACGTTAAAATTTAATCAGACTTTATCCAGAAAATAGATACGCCGCTTAGAATTTAAGAATGCGCCGTATCGAATTAATTAATCAAAAATCAGTTTATCTAATTAAAATTAAATGCGTCGTATTAACGAAAGTTAATGCGCCGTATTTTCGTTACGTTTAAAAATAAATATCGATTTTTGATTCAGAAAGATGCGCCGTATCGACAGAGATCGATACGCCGTATCTGTTTAATAATTCGCAAACTGTTTTTAATTAAAATAATAGATACGCCGTATCTGCTAAAGCAGATGCGTCGTATGGCGTTAACGTTTTTAAAATTTTTTTTTTTTTATCGAAAACAGATACGCCGTATCTGCTAAAGCAGATGCGTCGTATTACTTTATCGCTTAGAAAAATTTTCTTATTAAAAACAGATACGCCGTATCTTGGGGAAAAGATGCGTCGTATCGAATTAATTAAACGCGTTGTATTTTTTTAAAAATTAAACGCAATACGCCGTATCTGAGAGATCAGATACGCCGTATCGTTTGATTTAGCACAGTACAACGATAGCAGAACAGAAAAATACGAAAAATAGAAACAAAAATTAAACACACAAACGAAAATAAACACACAAAAATAAAAGAAAACAATTAACACACAATACAACAAATATGCAAAATAATACAATGATGCAATTAATCTAATAAAAAAAGAAAAACCTAATTAAAATACTAATTAAATTAACAGATAATAACAATTCACTCCCCGGCAGCGGCGCCAAAAACTTGATGCGCGTGATGTGTCGTTGCGGTTTAGCAGTTTTAATGCCTACTCAAGTTTTAAATTTATATTTAGCCGAATTATCAATAACACACACACTTAACGAGCAGTGTACCCGGTCAGTATGAAGATAATGGTAAGTAGAGTGTCGATCACTAAGAGTGGAACGTATTATCTCGTTATTCTAATCAGTATTTTAATATCCTAACGCAAGGGGGTTTCAGCCTGAGAGACTGGCACGATTTGTTGCAATTAAATAATAAAATAAACCAATAGGCACGAATCAGCAAGTAGCACACACGTACACAGATAAATACTTGAGACAATAAGAGGGCTGTCCTTATGATTAAGTAGATTGTCACTTGTTTTATTGATAGCTTTATATGAAGTGTATGTAGTTAACCCTTTCTCGTTGGTCCTAATCTTATCGGCGAGTAAACCCTTAATGATTACTTATGTCTAAAAGTTATTCCTAAGTGATCAATTTAGTAATAACCGTGGGAGCCACATTATGTCTCGCAGTCAAATGCCCGCAAGCCACTAATAAACACAGAGGTTATCAATGCACTAATAAGTAGTAACCAAAGACATCAACATATAAACTTTAATTGATGGGAAAGCAAGTATTAAAGGGAGTGCAATCTTTCGTTGTCACATTACACAAGCCACCAATCCTGATGAATTAAAGTTTGCTAACACAATAAAACAAAACTACTTAATGAATTAAACACATGCAGCACCTTCTTACAGCTCTTGTATCTTTGATTTGGGTGTGTCTTGTGCTGCCTCCTTGACTGAATTCGTCCTTTAGTTCTTCTGTTCGGACTTAGGTTATATTATAATGCGTACGAAATTCGTCTGGTCTTGGGGTATTTATAGTTTCTGTCTGAGGGAAGATGCGGCGCATCTAGTAAGTAGATGCGGCGCATGTACTTAACTTCGCGTGGGGTCCAAGATTATAATATTCAGAAATATTCGTACACCGCCAGAAGATGCGGCGTAACTCCATGATTAGATGCGGCGCATGTCCTCTTGTATCTTGGATCGTATCTGGTGATATCTTGATAGAGATGCGGCGCATGTCATGAGTGAGATGCAGCGCATCTGGAGCAGATTAGTCTTGATCTTCTTCATTTCAGTAGACTCTTAACTTTATGCATGTTATGCTCCATAATCAGTCCAAAATCGCTAAGTTTCACCAAATGCTTGTTTTTACCTGAGAATTACAAAAGTAAATGATTAAGTATCAATCCTCATACATAATATAGTAAAACAAGTCAAATTAATAGGATAAATGATAGTAATAAAATGTACTTATTTGAGTTCATCAATGTTCTTGGCAGATTGCTAAGATCTGCGAAGGACACTTTCCTAATTTACAACTGATGCCCATGATGTAGAACACCAGAGTAATTCTAAGTGTACCTAAGAGATCTTTGATGAATCTCATGGCTCTAGACTCAATTAGTGCATATTTGTTTGGTCGACGGAGGCGTGGAGCAGACTGCCTCCTTTTCAATATCAACACTCCCGTAATGAGAGGTCGATAGATTATGAAGGGTTCTCCGTGTGAATGAAACAAATGTCTTTTGAGAGACACTTGAGTGGCTTAGAAGGTTTAGTGCAGTGCGTCACTGGGTCCATGACGTCTTTTGTCTTCAATACCGGTGATGCTCATCAACCAGTAGATTATGAATTGAACCCGGTGTCTGCCCTAAGGTTGAACAAATGGAGGGCTATTTCTTTTCACCCTTTTCTTTGCTTTTCTTTTTAATTCTTCAACTCCTTCTTTCTCCTTTCATTCATTTTCTCCTTTTTTGTATCATACCTAGGACTTTCTAGTTCTAAACTATTGGTATTGTCCTTGGGTAGATCCCTCCGGCTCTGGCGGATCATAGGACGGTTTTCCCTAACCTTGGTCACCTTATAACTCCATGACTATCCTAATGATGCCATAAAACCAAACCTTTGAAAATCTCTCAAAGTGTCGATAATTGTAAAGACATTTTGTTGACACCTTGAGAGTTTGATGATTTTCAGAAATACTCCCCCTTAACATGTGCGCATAAGTAATAAATTTGAAATTTGCACATGCCGGAAAGAGTTGGCACTTTTGAATTGATTGACTTTCAATGAACATGATCATCGCGAGACACGCTTACATCACTAGTAAACTAGCTTGAAATTATTACCCGTCCAGATCACATTCAAAGAAAAATCACTCGAAATCGGTACATTCTACTCAGACATGTCCTTTGCGAGACACGCTTACATCACCAGATAAACTGGCTTGAAATTATTACCCGTCCGGGACATGTCCTTTCGACTACTGACTTTTCCTACCGTCAATTCGAGGGTCAATTCTGAGTTTGAGCACTTGTGAGATTCCAGCAAATGAGACACCATATTTTAATCATCTTTTACTTCTCCCCCTCAAAAATAGCATACTCATTATGTTTTTGAAAAACTTTATGATTAAAATATGCTGTTTTTGAGTTTTAGGGAAGAATTTCAAGAAAATTTATTATTATTAGAACAAAAATTATGTTTTTCAAATGCTCCCCCTTGACGAGGGAATACTTGTTCTTATGAGCAGAATGTTTGAAAAACTTTAGAAAATATTCTGGTTTAATTCTGCTCATAAATAAGAAGCTTTCGCTCCTTTTTCAGGATTGAGGCACTGAATCGTACCTCAGGGTCCTTTCTTTGGGGTCCGGGTTGTACACTGTTATGTGTGCACAAGCCGTAATGTCACAGTCATAATATGATAATAATGAGAAAGAATGATGAAAGTATTGAAATCAACTTCTTACATCAACCGCCTTTGCCAAATGTGGTAAATTTTGGGTCCGTCCTCTGAAATAGCCTTATGGGAAATGGTGGACGACCGCCAACATATGTCTCAAGCCTCCTCATCTGATCTCTGCGGTAGAGCCTCTCTTCTATCTTCCGGATAAAATTCTTCACTTGCCTCACCTGAGGATTATTCCATCTCTTACTTTTATCCAATTTATGATCATGAACTCTAAGAACTAACCCATCACGTACGCTTTTGAGTGTCTCATCACAGAACTTGTGAACTTCATTGAATGCCAAGAAACGGTTTGTTGATGTTGCACTTCTGTAGATGAAACCGAACACTGGGTCGTTCTTCATCATGTATTGAGAATCTTTGTTATCAGCAAGATGAAACATGGGCACCTCAAGATTAAGCTTTTTCTGATAACTTTCCACTCCGAGCTGAAAAACCTCAACACGTTCTTTGATAACCGTTCTTCTTATGAAATGACATATAGCCGTGCTAAAAGCATATAGAAGATCTGTGTTGAGATGATTCAGCTTTCCTTGCACTTTCATGAGATACATGTCTTCAATATCATTGAGACTGAGGTCTCGAAAGTCTGCTTCTGTGAATGTGTAGAGCAAGCCGTCTTGTCTACGGACAATGATCTCAGATAGGAACGTGTAGTCATACTTTTGTGATCCCTTAACACTAATCACTGCCTTGATGCGTAAATTACTGAAAACCTTTTCATGAGACGTTAGGCTGAGTTTATACTTGTACCATGTCTTTCTTTTGTCAGGCCAGTGGTAAATTTCAAGCTCAGCGTCACGATCATATTTCACTTGATGTTTAATGAAGATATTATGGTGTCTTGCAGTTTCCTCAATGGCAGGATTGTGGTAGGTTGCAGCAGGAGTAAATGTGATTGAGGTGGCATATTTGGTCTTGCTGGAAGCTCCATGCACGAGTAGTTCGAGATCTTGATTGAAAAAGAATGTGAAAGGGATTTGTGAAGTTCCATGATATTGCCTGATCACGGGAAGTGGCTTCGTCCAGTCTGTGATATATGGACGGTTCTTGGAGTCACGGCCATCTTCTCTGAATACGTCTGGATTTGTCCAGTCGAATTTACTTGACATTGCACGGGCAATGTTTTCAAGGTGATACTCTAACTCAGCTGCGCTTGCGGATTTATCTTTTAGAAGAAGGAAGGCATCATTTTTAATCCGACGAAGTTCTTTTTTTGTCATCTTCTTGATGTGTAGAGCATGTTTGATTTTATGTGTAAATTCAAACGTGCTATCTTCAAGTTTGGAAGCTTCGTCTTCGTGGATCTGAGCACTTGCAAGATGATCAAACCAGTCATTACCTTGCATATCTTCATCTGTATCCAGCCATGTGACTACAGCTGGTTCCTTGGAATTTTTCTTGCAGTTTGAAGATTTTGACTTTGGTGATGGTTTTGGTGGTGAGAAAGGTTGATCAGCTTGTGGTTGAAAATCCATATCTTCAGCCGTGAAATGCTCAAAGTGATGCTCTGTTGCAGTTGGACTAGAATCTTGATTCTTTGGAAGTAGAGATGATGTGGTGTTTCCTGTTGGCTCCTGAATGTGAATCTCAGACCCGCTTTTGTGTTTCTTTGATGTGGGGTTTGGGTCTTGGTCTTCATCGTCCTCATCACGAATTTGTTTTCCCTTGTCAGTAGCGGCCTTGCTAGATTTCTTCTCAATATGTGCCTGAAGAGTTGTGATAAGGTTGATTTCTTCTTGAGAAGGAGATATGATAGCGAAGAGTCTGTCGAGAAGCACAAGTTCGATTTCTTCAGTGGTGAGATCTTGAATTGGTTTGGATTGTGGAGTAGAAGCGATGACTTCTTTGATTTTGTTTTCAAGCTATGCATCGATGTGCTCATTAATATTTTTCAGAAGATCAGGAAAATATTTCTTGACATAATGCCTTGTTTTATTTTTGACTTTATCTTCTATATTATAAGCAAGGAACTCATCCATCTCCTTCTTGGTTTGCTGCATCTCTTCCACCTGTGCAGACAGATTTTTGACTAAGGTTTGCATCTCAGTCATTTGTTCTCTTAGCTTGAACTCTTTCTGAGCTTGAACAAGTTTGGCGGCTTTCTTAAGTTTCTTGGCGAGGGGTGAGAGGACTTCAATTCTAGTGACCATGGAAATCTTACTCACATACTTACCTTTTATGACTGCTTTTATGCTTTCAGCCACTGTTGGCTTTGCTTTTGGTGATGGAGGTTTTTTTGGTGATGGAGTGAGTGATGGAATTGGTTCTTCAGCGATAGTTGTAGAGTCTTTTGGTTCAGAGTTGGGAGGAGAGTCCTTTGGAGATGATGATGGAGGTCTTGGAGTGTGGGGAGGTGACTCAGAAGGTGTTTTGGGTTTGGGAGAAGGAACTGGAGGAGTTTGAGCTCTTGGTTGTTGTTGTAGAGATTCATCAACATCCATAGTATGATGAGGTGGGGTGATAATGTAATTATCAGCTTCTTCATCTTCTTTCTGTTTTCTTTCAGCTTCTTCTTTCCTCTTCAATTCTGCTTCAGCTTCTGCCTCTAGTTCATTGGCAGCATCTGTAGACTTCTTCCCAGTAATTTCCCGTTCCTCTTCAAACATAGAGTCCGAAATTTCATGATCTGTAAGAATTATTTCTTTCTCCGTTTCAGACTTAGTTTGAACTTCCAAGTCGGGTTGATTAACCGAGCTTGGTTGTTGAGGTATAACAGACTCAGGCCTCACGGGTTGATTAACCGTATTGAACTGAGCTGTGGTGGTAGCAGTTTCAAACCCTCCGGGTTGATTAACCGGATTAGAATGGGTTGAGGCTGCTTCGGGAATAACTCCTGATCCTCCTGCTCCCTTAGCTATCTCCTTTTGCTTTGCTTCTTCCATTTCCTTCATTGTTTTAACTTGTAGATCAGCTCTTCTTTGTTCATCATCTTTCATTGATCTTCTGCTAGCCACCATTGCATTCTTCATATCAATTTCTGTTTGAAACTGAGCTAATTTCTCATCCATAAACACTTCCTTTTCTGATTCAGAATCTTCAGAGGAGTCAGAGGTTTCATCATGAATTCCAACATCTTCAACTTTTGGCTTAGGAGATGTCTTTACTCTTCTCTTGAGTGGTCTGGGAGGTTGTTTCTTTATGGCACTTGATGCACTCCCAGTTCTACTGCTTTTGGAACGAGTTTTGGAAGATCCCGTTCCTTCAGACAGTTTGGTGATTCCAACGAGCTTCTTTTCATAAGCCTTGTCGTATTCCATGTAAGCTGAAGTTTCTTTGATTTATTCTGTAAGTAATACCTCTAGCAGTCTTAAACCTTGCTTGTGAGTGCTGTCTTTAGGAAAATACACAGAGTTGAAAGTTGTGTCCATACTGATCACATGCATTTCCCTGTCTTGAGGTCGAGGAGAAATGTCGTGATTCTCATCTATGAGAAGACTTATCAGCATTTTGGTGTATCGGACGAAAGGGATTCTTGATAATGGTTTCTTATATTGAGCTCTTATTTGAAACACCAAATCTTCCCAGATGAGAGCAGCAAAGTCAAGTTTGTGCTTAGTGACTATACCCCAGAAGAGTTGAGCATGTGAGAGTCTTGGATGTTCATGTCCACTATCTCTTCCTGAGACTGATCAAATCACTATGTAGTACATTGTTCTCCATGGTTGTGGAATGGATTTTGCATTAATGTTTGAGATTATTGTGAGTGGAAGATCGGGTTGTTCATCGTAACCAATGCCAATGAAAAAGTTGAGAATGTCTTGTTCTGATGGTGCAGGCCAATATCTGTGTGATGTTTTAGGGGGTCCTGGTAGTGATAATGCTTTGCGTAGATGTGCGGGTGTGACTGTGACTTGTTTTCTGTCAAGAATGCATGTAAAGAATCTGTCACGGTCATCAAGCTTGATAGTACTCCACATTTGATGAGTGTACAATTCTGGAACACTATATGCGTTCTCCAAGATACTTTTGCCTTCATGACTTTTGAGAATCTCAATGGCTATTAAGCAGCTTGGTTCAGCACATTTGATTTTGTCAAAGACAACTCTTGAATTGTTTTCCCATATTTAGCCGTGAACCCTTGAGGAAACAGATCTGCTTTGGTGATCATGGGTAGAGTTTGTGGTTCTTGTGCAGCCATTGTGATTGATCTGAAACATCATAAAGACACCATTTTGCAAGATATATGTGTGTTAGCATTAGTTTATACTAAGTGTTGCACATGATATCTGTATTTTAGCATGACATTTTAACTTGTGTTGATGAATGATCGTTTATTTTGCACAAGGAAACCTTCTTTTTCATTTGACAAATCCATGGAAATTGATAAGTTCTTTAGAAATTTACAATTTCGAACACAATTGACAAATACGAGAGAATTAGACAATTGCGGGAGAAGTTGTCATTTGCGAAAGAGATTATCAATTGCGAAAGAATATGTCAAATGCGAGAGAGTGTTTCAATTGCAAAAGAAACTTTCATTTGTGAAAGCAATAATCATTTGCGAAAGGAATTGTCAAATGCGAAAGCAATGGCAATTGCGAGAGCAAATGACAATTGCGAAAGCAATTTCAATTTCGAAAAATATCTTATACAAGAAATTTCGAGACCTTTTGACGACGAATTTCACCATATTTTTCGCATTTCATGTTTACTCAAAATTATGTTATCACGCTACTTGCAATGGAATCCTATGACATAACCGAGCATTTTGTCCAAGTTATAACATATTTTATCCACAAGAACGCATAAATCAAACTGCTAGTGTACGCGTGTTCTTCATAAACCCTTATGATCAATAAACACATCTGTGATGTTTCTGGGTACATTCTTAACATGCATACATTCAATTCAAGTCACAATAACAACAAGCCAACACATTAATTACATCAAAACACTTTCACACGATTTTGCCCAATTCGTGCTCTAAAACCCTAAATCAAGAACAATCAATAATATGCGATTCTGGGAACAATTAAGCATGCATACAACGATTATCATAACATACTAAGCCTAATCGTACAAGCAATCATATCAGAAACACATTTAATCGATTATCCCCAATTTAGCGCAAGCCCTAGATTTAAAACAATTATTTTAGACAAATTCCACCGTTGGATTGCAAAACCCTTCAAAACCGTTTGTTATAATCCTGAAACAATCGTAAAAACACTCACAGATTCACTAGATCTTGAATGGATGGTCAGATTCAATGAGAGCCGTTCGATGTGTTTGGTGAGGAGAGTAAATGCGAGGGTGTGTGATGTCAGAGAAGTAAATGATATTTGACTGTTTTATTTAACTTTTCTAAACTTTACCCTATTGTCACATTTAGTCCTCTAACCTTGAACTTATGCATTCATAGTCCTATCCCACCAAATTAACTAACTCTAAAGTCCCAAATTTGTCCAACTAGGCACACTATTTTTCCATCTTATGATCACATCACCAAAAACTTTGTGAAGCAACAATTTTAGAAAGCATGCAAGTACAAAATTTAAAAAAAAAAATGTTGTGTCTCCCCCTCAACACTTGTTCGAAAATAATATTTGACATGTTAAAAAAATTGGAACAAAGTGTTTGTAAAAGAGGTTTGTACTTGCATTTTTTTTTAAATATATATTTACAGTGATAGTTTGGATGTTTGACTCATTTAATTGTTTTTGAGAAAATTTTCCAAATCATTTGGAGTCAAACATCTCATACCAATCCGGTGAACCAGATCCACAAATCTTGCATGGGGCAAGGCTTTTGTGAACAGATCCGCCAGCTGGTGTTCAGTTCCCACAAAATACAATTCAACGGTACCCTTTTCCACGTGTTCCTTGATGAAATGGTATCGAAGATCAATATGCTTTGACTTGGAATGCTGCACGGTGTTGCATGAAATAGCGATGGCACTCTTGGAATCACAGTACATAGGAATCTTGTTGAAGACGTATCCGTAGTCCATCAGTTGTGATCGCATCCAGATGACTTGAGCACAGCAGGCAGACATGGCTACATATTCAGATTCTGTTGATGATAATGATGTGCAGTCTTGTTTCTTTGATTGCCAAGAGACGAGCTTGTCACCCAAGAATTGAACTCCCCCTGATGTACTTTTGCGTGTGTCTAAGCACCCTGCATGGTCAGCGTCTGAAAAAGCTACAAGTGCAAAGCCAGAATCCTTTGGATACCAGATCCCCAAGTTAATGGTTCCCTTTATGTATCTAAGGATTCTTTTTACGGCTGACAAATGCCGCTCAGTCGGTCTAGACTGATATCGGGAGCAAAGGTATGTGGCAAATACAACATCCGGTCTGCTAGCTGTGAGATACATGATCGACCCAATCATACTACGATACTTCGTAGGATCAATGGGTGTCCCATGTATGTCAGCATCTAACTTCGGGGATGAGGAGGACATTGGGGTATTATAGGTGTCACAGCTGGTCATACCATGCTTTTTCAGGATTTCCTGAGCATACTTTGACTGACTTAGAAATATACCACGGGGCGATTGGTGAACCTGCAGTCCTAGGAAGAACTTCAGCTCACCCATCATAGACATCTCAAAGTTTAGTTTCATTAATTTAGCGAAAGCGTTTGAATATTTTTTATGGGTTGAACCAAAAATAATATCATCCACATATATTTGTACAATGAGAATGTCTTCCCCGTGTGTCTGTATAAATAAAGTCGGGTCAACAGAGCCTTTGGTAAAATGATTAGCAAGTAGAAATGCAGATAGTTTATCGTACCATGCCCTCGAGGCTTGTTTAAGGCCGTAAAGGGCTTTCTTTAGCCGATATACGTGGTTCGGATGTTCTTGGTCCACGAAGCCCTCTGGTTGTGTGACATACACCTCTTCACGGAGTTGACCATTCAGAAATGTCGTCTTCACGTCCATTTGGTAAACCGTTATGTTCTTATGAGCCGCGTAAGCCAGGAACATGCGAACTGCCTCGAGCCTTGCAACCGGAGCAAACGATTCTTCAAATTCGATACCCTCTTCTTGACTGAATCCTTTACTACGAGCCGGGACTTGTTACGAATCACTGTACCATCTGCATCCAGCTTATTCTTCCAAATCCATTTCAATCCAACAACATAAACTCCATCTGGTCTTTCCACTAATTCCCAAACTTCCAAACGTTTGAATTGTTCCAGCTCTTCTTGCATGGATTCAATCCAGTTATCATATGTAAGGGCTTCTTTGATGTTTTTAGGTTCAGATTGACAGACAGTGAGTGCATACATGCAATGTTCACCATCTGAGTGGAGATTCTGTCTAGTCATGATTGGATTGTCAGGATTTCCAATTACGTTTACCAAAGGATGATCTCTTGTCCATTTCTGGGTGGATGGAAAATGTTGAATGTTGTTATGCAGATATGACGGGTCCATATTGCTAGAGGATGATTCTCCAGTTTCTGGAATGGTTGGTGGTGGAGCAAATGGATTGAAGAATGCATTCCCGTCATAATCTGAAGGTGTGGGAACTTGGTTAGAAGTGGGGGAAGAATCTTCAACTGTAGGTGGAGGTGTTTGAACCATAGATGATGAGGGTTCAGGTTGAGGTGCATTGTTATCAACTGCTATAGAAGTAGTTGCAGATTGATCAGGTGCTTGATGTTGGACATGTTGAGCAGCGGAACTGGTGGAAGCATCTGATGCACTATTAACACGAACTTCATCAAACATTGGTGCAAACAAATCTTCCAGATCCTTCCTGTTAAAGGGTAGGGGTGCAGCCGAAGATTCAGGGAAGTTTAGACGGTTATGTTCGGGTTCTAAGCGGTCTTGCTCAGAAGCCATTTCCGTGAGTTCATCAAAATTGGTGTGTATAGTCTCTTGAATTTCCCCGGTCCGACGATTCCAAATTCTATATCCCTTAGAATTCTCACAGTAGCCAACGAATATCCCAATGTCTGCTTTAGCCTTAAGTTTACCAAGATCATCTCTATCATTCTTCGGGTAACACAGTGCTCCAAAGACATGAAAGTAGTTGATGTTTGGTTTTCTGCCTTGAATGAGCTCATATGGAGTTTTGTTGTGTCGTTTGTTGATCATGCAGCGGTTCTGGGTATAACAGGCAGTATTGACAGCTTCAGCCCATAGGTAGTCTGGTAATTGGGCATTGATCAACATTGTTCTAGCTGCTTCCACAAGCGTACGGTTTCGTCTTTCAACTACACCATTCTGTTCGGGAGTGAGAGCAATTGAATATTGATGAACAATCCCATGCTTCTCAGTGTATTCCCGAAGAGTTTGATTCTTAAATTCAGTGTCGTTGTCTGTTCGAATAATCCTGACGGTGTTACGGACTTGAACTTGAATCTTCGTGAGAAACGTGATGATCATTGAAGGAACTTGATCTTTTGTCCGAAGAAAGTAGACCCATGTCCATCGTGAGTAATCATCCACAATTACCAAAATGTACCTTTTCCCGTTTATAGTTTGAACCCGCATTGGACCACACAAATCCATATGTAGCAGCTGTAGGACATGATCTGTACTGTGTTCTGTTTTGGGAGGAAAGTGAGCACGGTGACTTTTCCCTTGTTCACATGCAGAACACAAATGATCTTTGGCATATCTGAATTTGGGTAATCCGTCAACCAATTTATTCCTTGCAAGGTCAGTCATGGTTTTGAAATTGAGATGAGACAATCTTTTATGCCATAACCAAGCCTTTGTGGGATTAGCCTTGGAGAGTAAACAGATAGGAGATGAAGCTGTCATGCCTTTAAAGGATATGGTGTATAGACTGGTTCCCCGTTTTCCTTTCATCAAATCATTTCCTTGAAGATCACGAATGAAGCAAGTTTTCTCCCTAAATGCTACTTCTAATTCTCCGTCACAGAATTGTCCCACTGAGAATAGATTGTGACCAAGGCCTTCAACATAGTATACACGACTGATCTCGATGTTCCCATTAACATAATCTCCATAGCCCATTATTGCTACGAAGTGATCATTCCCGAACCTGACCGTTCCGATGAACTTTGCGATAAAGTTTGTGAGAAGCTTGAGGTTGCCGGTCATGTGTCGGGAACACCCGCTATCAACAATCCATAGGACAATTTGAATCACCTGCATCACAAATATTGGAAACAGGTGGAGAATTGGTAACGGTTGGACCCGTTGGGTTAGTAACACAAGATTTAATTATCTTAGGAATCCATGTAAAATTTGCTGTGTTTTGTAACCAACGTTGCCATGTCCAACTAGTCTCAGCCTTTTTCCTAATGAATGCACTAGGTGATTTGGTTGTCTTGGGTTTGACTATGGGTGTTTCTATGGTTTGCTCAGAAACTACTAGTGGTGGTTTCCCTAAAATGGACTTGGCAACAGTTTTGAGCCTAGAGGAAGAGCCACTAGTTCGTTTCTTTTTTCGTTTCAACAGAGTTTTAGCAATGCAGTTTTGATGATCACCAGATAATATACTAGCACGACAAACAATACAACTAGCATCAACCATAACATCATCATTAACATTCATAGATTTAATGTCTGTTACATCATTACTAGAATTAGACTTAGAGAAGTTTGATTCTATTCCTGACATTACATGCGTTTTATTCAAACTACTTGCTTTAACTTTAACTTCTGCAGACTTAGATGATCCATTCCTAGGTTTCCGGACTCTACGCTTCTTTTGTTTCTTGTAGGTCTTGGAGTTGCTAGCCTTAGACATGGTATCTAATCCTGTGGAAATTGAAGTAGTTGCATTAGTGGTTAAGTCTGATGCTTGGGTAAGTGCCTTGTCTACTGCATACATCCCTGGGGCAATCTGATAAACTTTTGCTTTGCCTTTGTCTAAAACTCTGAGTTTCTTTTTCAGATCAACAATGACGTGTTGGTATTCTTGATTTTTTTGAATCTAAAATTCTGTTGAGGTGGACTGTGTCATTTCTGTTTTGAATAATTTCATCCAGTTCCTTTTCATATTCAAACAGTTTATGTCTTAAGACATCATTTTCATTTTGATTCTCACTTTCAGAAGTATGACTGTTTTGAAATGACAAGGATGTTTTTAGATGTTGGTAATTTAATTCAAATATGACACTTTGATGTTGACACCAGTCAAGCCTCTTTTGAAGATTGAAAACTTTGTTTTCCACATCATGGTTGATTTGACGAAGATCCTCAGTCTCTTTTACCAAATTATTTATCTCCATTTGCAACAGCTCAACATTTGCAGCATGATCATTCACAAGTAATTCATTGCAGGACTCATAAAGCGAATTCATTATCACAGAAACAACGTCATAACACAGAACTTTTTCTAAGAGTCGATCATTTTCTTTTGCTAAAGTTTTCTTTTGAAGTTTTTGTCTTTGAACTTTGTCGTCTTTAGCTTTGAAAATGCTCTTCATAGATGCTACTTCCGTTTGTAATTCTTGTTCCCATTGTGTTGCACATTTCTTCAGATGTTTGACATGAGGCAGAATTTTCTTTTGAAGAATATCTCGCTTTTCTTTCGCGACTGGGGAAAGAAAAGTAGAGACTTCGATTTGAGAACTAAACTCAATTTCATTCTCCAAAAGAAATATGTCTTCCATAAATGTCTTAAAATATCGAAGAATTCGACATTCTTGAATCATTTGTGGATCAACTTCATCCTCTTTCAAAGCATCTTTGAGATGTGTAACAGTTTTGGACATAGGAATTACTGAAGAAGAAGCATGTATGTAGGTGTTTAACAACGTTTGTTCTGGTTTGTCCTTTGGAGGGACAAATGATTTACTTATATGTGGTCTTGCGTTATAATCATAATGAACTCTGGAAAAATCTTTGTCTGTTTTTGGTCGACTCTCAAGTTCGTTTTGACGTTCAAGATGTGCAAGTTCTTCATCATTACTAAGCACAACAACTCTTTGAAAGGTATCATCAAGTAATAATTCTGCATTGTATAACTTGGGATTTTTGCTGAGTGCTTTAGAAAGAAAACGTGGTTGGTCACAGCCAATAGCAAATCCAAATCCTTTCGGAACTGGTTTTACCATTAGCCTTTGAATTTGAGTTATTGATTCACCATTTTTGTATACAATAGTTTGAAACTCTTTAAGTTTGGATTCCAAAGTGACAATTTCTTCAAGATATGAGTTGACGCGTTTACTTGAGGCTTGCTTTTCTTCAAGAAGATTATTTTGAGATGTTTAAAGCTCGGATTGAGTTTTTAACAGCTCAGAATTTAAAGTATCAATTTGTTTTTTGAATTCAAATTGATCCTTTTCTTTTTGAGAGAGGAGCTCAGCCTTAGAAACGGTTAGCTCACGAACTTGACTTTCTAAATTTTGAACTTTGACGTACTCTTTTTGGAAAGCAATCTCAAAACCTTTTTCACGTTTTTCTTGTCTTTGATATCCTAAAAGTTGTAGTCTATAGCACTCATTGTCCTTCGTTAACAATTCAATTTTTGCTTTCAGATTTTGATTGATTTCATTGCATTTCTCAATTTGTGATTGGGTGGTCATTAACAAGGCCTGAAGCTCTGAATCTTGATCAGGCAAAGGATCATTTTGTTCAAGATGATCATAATTTTCATCGTCAATATGATCATCAAATGAAACGACGGTTTTATCATCATCAAATGATACAACAGTGTTTATTTGATCATCTGATGGAGATGAGAATGATGAATTATGTTGAACAGAATTTTCATTTGTAGATGAAGATGTAGATGGTGAAGCAATTTCATGTATAAGACATTTTGGATCAGGTACCTGAGAAAGACCATCGGTATCATAAACCGGGCCTGTCTCGGACATGTTCAGTTCCTGCATGTTTGCCATGAGCATTACTGCAGCATTTGCTTCGAGATCTTCCATCTCATCATCAGAATCAACACTTGCCATGAAACTTTGTTCTTTCCCATTCATTGTGCCCCTTGTTTCATCTTTCAATGCCATCATTAGAGCTTCCTTGTGATATGCACTGCCCATAGTACGAGGCTTTGGACACGCATTTGCCATATGACCACTCCCACCACAGTTGTAGCATGTGATTGAAGTATTTGCAATGCCTTTCTGTGCATTCCCAGCCATCTGATTTCTTCTCTGAGTAGTTCCCATACTGTTCCTGTTACCCCCTGCAGAATTGAACCTGTTCCCTCCTGACTGAAACCTCTGAGACCCAGTGTTTCCTAAACCATATCTGCCCGAAGACCGATTCTGAATTTCCACTCTACCATCGTTAATAACAGCTTGATTCCTGGTATTGGATGATGAACGAAGATGATTGTTGGATTTGGTGAATTTGCCAAATGCCTTAGCAATTAATCCAAATGCTTCATTGAGAGAGTTGAATGCATCCTCTTCTTCATCATAATCAGCGTTTGAGTACAACATGGAATCTGAGTTGTTATATGGAACCATTTGGTTGTCAGAGTATTGTGATGGTGCTTCATATGGAATGATTTGGTTAGAAGGTTGTGGTTGAAAACTTGGTTGGAAAGATGATTGACCAAATTCCTGGTTTGGTATGGAAAGTTGGATTGAGCAACAAGAGCAAGCGAGTTAGGTGTTGGTGCTGATATGAAACCGCCTCGTGCTGCAACTTCCTTATCTACCTCAGATTGATGTTGTTTCAGAAAGTCATACATTAGTCCATACTTGACTTCACCAATCTTCTTAGTTTTCCTGACAAATGTTGCATATTTCTGTGATGAAGCGAAAAGTGTACCGCTTTTAGGGGGTCATTTAAGCACTAAATCGTATTTATTTGATCAAATATTGCCCTAAATCGTTCCTTTTGTCATTTTAGGTACTTTGGAGAAGAAATCTGGAAAAGGAAGCATTTTGGACGTTTTTGGAGCATAAAAGTGAAGAAAACAACAAAGTCTCAAAAATCTGCTGGAAAAGTACCTGTGACGGCGTCAAGCCCCAGTGTGACGCCGTCAACCCTTGATAAGCCAGAGAGGATTTTGGAAGATTAAAGGGGGACGGCGTCAAGAAGGCCGTCAACCCTTGATAAGCCAGAGAGGATTTTGAAAGATTAAAGGGGGACGGCGTCAAGAAGGCCATCAAGAAACCCTAACCGCGGCGAGGTGACGGCGTCAGCTCTATAACGTGACGCCGTCAGATCTGATTTTCTATATATATTCTCATAATTTTTAGTCATTAGAGTGCAACTTTGTGAGGAGAAACCCTAAGACGATTTTTCTGCCATTTTTAAGGGTTTTATACCCTTGGATCTCCCATGTTCAATTCAAGATAAGTAATCAATTAATCATTCAATATGTCTATGTGTTGTTTGATTATATCTTGTTCTTGTCTTTTATTTAACATGCTAGGCTAGATTTATCTTGTGTTTGCTTAGATCTAATGAAACCTAACTATTGATTATTGGTTGTTGGTGTGTTATTAAGTGTTTTGGATGATTGTTTATCGATGTTAGGCTTAAGAAAACTGGCTAACCTCCTATACGGTAACTTGCTTGAACGTCTTAAGAAACATGAACCAGTGTGTACTAAGGTTTTTATGGTTGTATTTAATGCATGAGCGAATTCTAGTGATCCCATGTTAGGAGCTTCTTAGCCGGCTCGACATAGGAGTGAAGTAGGAGCTTATAGAGTTGGGGAAGTACGTACGCCACCCCACGATTGGTATTAAGGAATACACCCGTCATCCACGCAATTAATACACACTAATCAACCGGTAAAAGATAGTTAGGGAGTAAGGATATCTAAGTAAACACATTTCTCTCCATATAAGTTCCACAACCTTTTTCTTTTCAGTTATTTTATTTTATTTGCATTTGTAGCTATTTGGGTTAGTTGACTAGCAACTAATTCCGCCCACTCCTTCAAACTCGAGATTTTACTTGCTTTCATAAAAATATAAAAATACAAAAAGAATCTTCCCTCACCCTTAGACCTATTAGAGTAGTTTTTCAATCCTAACGACACTATTCCCCTAGAGAACGATCAATCCCCCGGTACTTGCCACTACACTATACTACATCGGTCAGGTACACTGCCTGGTGGGGATTGCAAGCCTCTTGAGATCCCTCGAGAGGTAAAACCTGTTATAAGGTCGCAAAACAACGCATCAAGTTTTTGGCGCCGCTGCCGGGGAATAGTTATTGTTTAGGTTGAAATTTTATTTTATTAGGTCTACTCACTAGATTCCTTTCTAGTGAGATTTTTATTTTATTTTTCTAGGTTTTCTTTAGTCTATCTTTTTCTTTGTGTGTTTGTTCGTAATTTCCATTGACTCTTCCGTTCACCATTATGGAGAACGCGAATCCACCATACTACCAACCACGTAATTCACCCACTCCATATGATATCTTGATGTTTAAACAACATAAAGATGAACCTCTCTATGATGCATGGACTCGTTTTAAATATTTACTCCAAAAAGTCCTTCATCATAACTTCGATTCATGGTCCCTAACTCAAATCTTTTACGATCGTGTCGACCGACATGCCCAAAGGGACATTTACTATTTTGCCGGCAGGGATCTTAGGGAATTAAGTGCTGAAGAAGCATGGGAAGCTATTGAGAATTGTCCCCAATATTATTATATAGTTGACAACCCAACAAACATTAATACAAGTCCGTTGGCCACAAATTTCAAGGATCATGAAACAAGTTTGTTTGGGGATGAGGGTAGAGTTGAGGCACCTAGCTGCATGTCATGGTTAGGCACTACCATAATACAGGGTGAACACTTAGGTAATCTTGATGTGATGGAGGATCTAGCCGAGCATGATCACATTGATCAAAAAGACCTAGGTTTTATGATCGATGACGATGAATCTCAAGAAACACATGATGAATCTTTTGGGCAATTTGAATATAGCAGTCAGAATATTGAGGATGATCCTTATGATTCGGATATAGAAGTTGAGATGCCTAGAGAAGCACTTGAGATACTAGGGAAAATGTTAGGGTTAGATTCTACTAAAACACATGATGAGGATATAGGTGATCTTGACATAAGGAATGATGAGGTAAGTAACATAAGCCCACCAAGTACCCCACAAGTCCTACCATCATTTGAGGCACACACACCACCCGTGACTTACACGGAAGAAGTAGAGGAGACTATAGGAACCCCAATAAAGGTAGAGCCCTTGGACCAAACACAACTAGAAGAAATAGGTTTGAATGCTTTTAGTGATCACAACCTTTCTTTTAGTCCTATGGAAGTTCCTAGTTTTGATGAGCCGGAGCCTCAACCAAAACCGTTACCTAATCTTCCATCCTTGGATGAAAATTTAGGAATTGAATTAGGTCCCAATCCACCCATCAAAACATATAGTCCGGGTAGTCTTAAGTTTAAGGTAGTAGACATTAAGCCTTGTAGTGAGGAAGACAATATAGGAGTGAAAAATGACCTTACATGTTTACATCACCCATTCATGATTGATCACAAGAAACATTATGGGTTTAAACCGGGTTTATTAGGTCAAGATGGATTCCCAACTAGGAATCTCTCGAAGTTGATAGAAGATGACCCCTTTTTAGGAGAAAACTTTAATTCATCCATTGACCAAAGTGAACTAGGTAAGGTTATGATGAAAGGAGCACACCCCTTTGAGTATATAATTCATCCACCACTCTTTCCTCACGCGGCATACTTCCACCAAGATGGTGTGTATCGCTACTATCACCCGCACTTAATCCTAAGTGTAGGAAAAACCTCTCCTTTATCCGTTAAATAAGGGTAGAGTCAGGCTCGTGACTCGAACAAAAACAAGCGCTTCTTGGGAGGCAACCCAAGCTTTATTTTCTTTGTGTGTTTATTTATTTGTTTGTTTGATTTTATTTGCTTCCGTATGTATGTTTAATTTATATTATTATTGATTCATGTTCGAAACTAAATTGTGAAAATGCTTTATCTTGTTTTTAACTTCGTCTTAACTACATATAAAGGTATTTTGCAAAAGATAAGTGTAAGGGAAATCCAAATCGGTTTATTAGAACAAATGAACATGAATCATAACAATATTAAATTAACATACATATTAGTAATTGTTTGAGTCAAATGCTTGTATCGAGTCATAATGATGTTTTGCAGGATTTCCAGGAAGTAAGGATTGAGTTTTTCCAGAAATTTTCCGGAAACTTAACATGAAAAATCTGTCAGATCACTTCTGACGGCGTCAGGAACAGTTTTCTGGAATTTTTTTTTTTGAAAGTTTTGTTTTTCTTCCGGAATCATAAAATGCTTTATTAAATCTCTAACTTATAAACTCCAGGAATCTGCAAAATAATCATTCCACAAGCATTATATCCTTATACAGATTTATCCCGCCGATGTTATGCAGGTTTTCGTGTTTGTTTTCTCAGGTTTAACAGGTTATTTTGGACAAGGAGATGATTTATATTTCGGAAGGGAAGCTTTCAACGTTCATTTTCTTGGAGGAGGATTTAACCATGTTGCCGGATTATCCACATCGAACGAATCAGGGGAGTATTTGATTTTATTCTTTTACCTTATTTACTTTTACATCTTGTTATTTGAACATTGGGGACAATGTTCATCTTAAGTGTAAGGGGGGGTAAAGTACGATACCTTAGAGAATGCTATTACGCTTGATTTTTCGTTTGTTTAATGGTAGATGTGTAATAAAACTGAGAGAAATACCTGTTAAGGCAATTTTAGTGCCAAATTTAAATTTTTTTACAACATATAGGAGTGAAACTTTGGTCTTAATGAGCGTCTCATGGATAGGAGTTATATGACTAGCACAAAACCGTACCACTAAAAAATTTTCCACCCCCAAATATGTGAGGTTCGCCCCTAGAATTGGTAGGAAAAGCATTTATGCTATGATGTGTGTACCGGTAGCACTTAGATTCTAGAACTTGCGTTAGGACCATTCCGAGGCCACAAGTGAGACTACATTCGTGTAGTTAGATTTACTACATGATAAGAGGCATTAGGATTAACCCATTGTTTTACATATGTGTTTTTGTTATAATTACATTGGCTACATTGGTCAAGTAATTCTCCCACACCCTTTGCGTTGTACTCATTTTTAGTACACGATACCCCTAGTACACCCCTCAGAGCCTATCTTTTCGTTTCTAACTTTAAGCATTTTACTTAAAGTAAGAATTTGTTTACACCCCACTTAAATGTACACCCAAATCGCCTTAGCCTACCTTGTATGCACTCATTTTTAGTGCATTATTGTGACAACATTTGTTTAAACCCCAAGTTAATTATCTAATTGATTACATGGTTGCTAAGTCGAGTCATATCCTTGTACATATTGTTTTGGGACGATTGGGACTCATGGGTAAAGTACTAGTGTAATGGAGTAATGGGGAAGAACAACATTATTACCCCCATATGTGCTAAATATTTTAAAAGTACTCCAAGTTTTTCGATTATCTTAATTCGAGTCATTAGAATAGTTAATTGTAAAGTTATGTAAAAGTTCAAGTGTAAGGGGGATACAACCCCCCTACGATGTATTATTTTGGATGGTAGGGCAAGAGTGTGTGAAAAAAAAAAAAAAAAAAAAAAAAAAAAAAAAAAAAAAAAGTAGAAAAAAAAACATACGGACTACCATCCCGTTTCATTTTAAGTTTATTTTATCTTTTTGTTATTTTTTTCATTAGCTTAAGTCGAGTCTAGTCTTGGCTTAGCAACGCCATATTGTACATGTAATTAATCAAGATCTTTAACTCGCCACCAGTAAAATATCCTTTATCCAACAAAACCGTGTTTATCATATCCCTACACCTAACGTTATAACCCGTTTAAAAGCCCTCTTTGATAGTTTATCTTAGGTGCTTACGCCTATTGGAGGAGGTTTTTGATCCTTTCCCAAGCCTATGGTAATCTATTTGCTATGACAGGTAGTGAGAGATATTATTCATTTTCATTTATGAGATATACTTTTATGACACCTGAGAGATGTGAGTATCTAAACACTACTTGTGAGGTGCTAGTCTGTAATCTCCGTGCTTATTATGATTAAAGTGGAACGACTATTTGTTGTAATTACTTTTATATTAGCGTTAAATGACCCCTAACTTGTATTTTGATTAGAATAAATGTGCATTTGCTTGAGGACAAGCAAATCTCAAGTGTAAGGGTATTTGATGAAGCGAAAAGTGTACCGCTTTTAGGGGTTCATTTAAGCCCTAAATCGTATTTATTTGATCAAATATTGCCCTAAATCGTTCCTTTTGTCATTTTAGGTACTTTGGAGAAGAAATCTGGAAAAGGAAGCATTTTGGACGTTTTTGGAGCATAAAAGTGAAGAAAACGACAAAGTCTCAAAAATCTGCTGGAAAAGTACCTGTGACGGCGTCAAGCCCCAGTGTGACGCCGTCAACCCTTGATAAGCCAGAGAGGATTTTGGAAGATTAAAGGGGGACGGCGTCAAGAAGGCCGTCAACCCTTGATATGCCAGAGAGGATTTTGGAAGATTAAAGGGGGATGGCGTCAAGAAGGCCATCAAGAAACCCTAACCGCGGCGAGGTGACGGCGTCAGCTCTATAACGTGACGCCGTCAGATCTGATTTTCTATATATATTCTCATAATTTTTAGTCATTAGAGTGCAACTTTGTGAGGAGAAACCCTAAGACGAGTTTTCTGCCATTTTTAAGGGTTTTATACCCTTGGATCTCCCATGTTCAATTCAAGATAAGTAATCAATTAATCATTCAATATGTCTATGTGTTGTTTGATTATATCTTGTTCTTGTCTTTTATTTAACATGCTAGGCTAGATTTATCTTGTGTTTGCTTAGATCTAATGAAACCTAACTATTGATTATTGGTTGTTGGTGTGTTATTAAGTGTTTTGGATGATTGTTTATCGATGTTAGGCTTAAGAAAACTGGCTAACCTCCTATACGGTAACTTGCTTGAACGTCTTAAGAAACATGAACCAATGCGTACTAAGGTTTTTATGGTTGTATTTAATGCATGAGCAAATTCTAGTGATCCCATGTTAGGAGCTTCTTAGCCGGCTCGACATAGGAGTGAAGTAGGAGCTTATAGAGTTGGGGAAGTACGTACGCCACCCCACGATTGGTATTAAGGAATACACCCGTCATCCACGCAATTAATACACACTAATCAACCGGTAAAAGATAGTTAGGGAGTAAGGAAATCTAAGTAAACACATTTCTCTCCGTATAAGTTCCACAACCT